>JAANDH010000199.1:19266-46719 GCA_011799765.1 Nymphaea thermarum | reverse complement strand
TGCATTACACATTTGTTTTAGAACTCACATGTATCACCTTGCACCCACATGCATCCCTTGTCTGAAACTAGACTAGGTCAACTTAGTCGCATACCCTCTACATTAGCTTAGGTATGTGAAAACTTGACTTTAGTTTGGTCCTCAGACAAGAACCATTTCAAAAATCATAGTTTGCTCTAAAATATTTTCAAAATCAACTTCTTTAAAAGATTTCAAAAACCCTAGGTCATCTAGGCATTGAGTCTAAACCTAGCTTAACTCTTTAAGACCTAGCCCAAACCGGTTGTAGAGTCCAATATCAATGAACCCAACCCCATAGTATAGACCCAGTCAAACTCTTTAAAAAACCAACCCCATAGTATAGACCCATTCAAACTCTTTAAAAAACCGTTCATTGGAGACGAATAAAGTTCATAACATGAAGCATATGATCTGATTAGGATTAAGCCAGTCTATCTCAATTGGGCTCGTCCCAAATAGATTCAAACCCACTTTAGGTAAAACCGAACCCACTCCTTTTGAAAGGACTAATCCTAGTCATCTTGATTGGATTTGAGCAATCTTGAATTTGATATTGAATCCAAACGTAGCTACTTGAAATGGAACTTGAGAAGTGAATTTTATATTCTGAATATTGGATCATGGTTTGGATCATAAATCTTATATTATTAGTCTTGGATTTTGGATCTCGAACCTCAGACTCTAGATCTTGGATTTTTAGACTTTGGATTTTGGATCGGATTTCATAAGATGAGTTTTGGCGTAAACCTTAGGTCGATTCCCACATAATCTAATCCAAATATAAGATTTAAGTCAGGATAATTATCAAATTTGGCTTTATCTTCTCAAGGATTTGGATTTTAGAAGATCAAATTATGAATACAAGATCAAATGTACCGAATATCATTATATGACATTTTAAACCTCTATGGTACCTCTTATTTCAATTTAGAACAAGAAGACATCAAATTATGATTACAAGATTTGGATTGACATCATATTTTCTCCAGATAGGTCTAAATCCCTTAACTGACCCTAATAGAGACTAGACTCTAGGTCTATATGGCCTAGTTTTGCATGCATCATAGTAGATTTAGAATATCAATTTTCATAGATCTATAATGAATTAGACGTAAATAGACATCAAACTTAATTCTTCTTATTCATAAGTTTATTTCTGAGATCTACTTAAAATTCAAAACATGCATGATTTCAAACTTAAGGCACATTTGCTTTGTTAAGATTTGACAACATTTAGACTTAGAAATTGAAACATTTTAGTATAGTCTTTGGTTTGATTACTCTGGTAAAGATGCTAGGAACTGTTAGACCTCATACCAACAAGTCTGGTGCTATCTCTCAGAATCCTACCTAAGAAACAGAGGCAATTACAAGTATTTTTCTCTCATTTATACAATCTGCATGTAAGATGAAAATTTTACATGTAAACAATGAGTCAGTTTTTTTCTCTATGAAAACTAATGAACGCACCATTATTGGTGATACTTCACCATGAAATATGATCCTATCAATGGGCAACCTTTGTTTGGGTTGTAAGTATATCTTGATTTGTTGTGTCCCCATTTTTTAAAAAGGCAAGCAATTCAAAGGTCCATGTTCTATTGTTTCATGTGGAAGAAGATAAGACCGATTATGTAAGTTATCATTGAGGTTTTGCATTTATTTGTGGCATTTTCGAAGAGTGTGGTTGGATCGTCAAAATGAGAAAGTTCTTTGTTGAGACTCAATAGTTGAATGTATTGCTGTCCATCTTTTTCTAGAAGTAGCCAACTCATTTTTCTAGTGAGTTTGAAAACCACTTTTAGGATTTTAACTTACTCTTGGTTGACAGGGAATTGATTTTTGATTGGTCTTCTAGGATCACTTCAAGGTCAAGAAGTCCTATGATATTTGAAAATTTGTCATGGGTGTTTCACTTTGCAGAAACTAAACATAATATTTATTCCATCTTTTAATGAATGCATGAATATTAAGACTATCATTTTGGAATGCTAAACTAACAAATTACTCGAGGTTAAAATCCTCCAAGTAGTCTACAAACATTCATTGGAAGGTATGGTAAGACTCTTGTTGGGATGATACAAAGTCCAAATCAGCCTTGGCATGCCTCGAATAGGTTGTGGTCATAAGGGAGAATGTTGTCTTTGTCTAAAAGTCCATCTAGACAAGAATGAAGACTCCATTAGTAAGGGTTGACATTGCGTTTAGACATGATACTGAAACAAAGTAGATATTTTATCCACTTCTTGCATCTATTCAAGCAATCATTTAGAAATGGTAGGTAGTAATGTGCACCCCAAGACTCCTGCCTATATAAATTATTTTGAAAAAACAGTTTTGGAATCCTAATGAAATAGATGGGGCTTAGAGATTTTGATTCATCCAAATTGTTGATATACCATTATTATAGTACTTGCATAGATTTCTCCAAGGTCGTCTATGGCTTGAGGCATTTCATTTCTTATTGTTTGCCCATCAATATATCAATGACTATTGCTTGTTTTGGTATTGATAGGAGAACTTTTCAATCCAATTGGGTGGTCTAGTTGTAAAACTATATCTTAGAAATAGTTTGACAAGAGGATGACTAGGACTTGATGGGTAGAGGAATTAGTTTTTTGAAAATTTTGATTGAATTTAGAAATAGATGACTCTTGTCACATGCATTCCTAAGAGACAGATTTGAAATATCAGAGAGCACACATTTCATACAATCCTTAAATTGAAGAAGGGCATGAGTGATTCTAAGACTAAAGAAACATGATCTCTCCATAATTTGTCCTAGATCCACACAATATGTACGATGCCGGTAGGTATAAAAAGTTTTCTTGCATTTGATATCTGACATTTTGGAAAATGACTTTTACTTGAAAAATTCTTAGTCAAATGATGACGGGTTGCACCATAATCGTCATCTAGTCACACCCTTCCCACAAGTGGGAACCACATTCTAAGACTAAAGAAACATGATCTCTCCTTAACTTGTCCTAGATCCACACAATATGTACGATGTCGGTAGGTATAAAGAGTTTTCATACATTTGATATCTGACATTTCGGAAAATGACTTTTACTTGAAAAATTCTTAGACAAATGATGATGGGTCGCACCGTAAGCGCCATCTATTCATACCCTTCCCACAAGTGGGAACTACGTAAAGCAGCATTGAATTTGTTTTGGCTTGACAGTTTTTGAGATTATGGGATGGGTTTGGGCAACTTGATTTGAAAATAGTTGAAATTGACAATCTAGTTTGATGTTAAGATTCAAATTTGATTGAATTGAGCGTTGATAGATTGAGTTTCTTCTTGCAAGATAGATTTGAACGTAGTATTGTCTTGCTAGATTTTGAAATTCTTCTCTTGAAGTTTGAAATAATAAGTGAGAAGAGAAGCAAATTGCAGATTGTGGAGTCCATCTTGGAGGGTTCGATTTGGGGGTTTTAAGATGATTTTTTTCAACTTCCAGATTTTGCAGCTTTGAAAAAACTTAAAGTTTCTAAATAAATTTTGGGATTGAATTAATTGTTTTCACTTTGAGATAAATGTAGGACCCAAATATTTATTGCAATATGACTTGGTGATCATAGCAACTCATATTTAGCTTATTATATCTTGACTATAAGTGAATTAGTGTGCTTGTATAGACAATGAATGTATGCTTGCAAAAGCAAACTAAATATCACCATTCATACTTCACTCCCTCATCTTTCCAAGCATATGCTTATGTTTCATTCATAGAGATGTAGGTATAGATATTGGCTGATTTTGGCAGGTTGCAATTGCTCGATGGCTTGTAAATCCATCCTTGATATTGAGATCAAGAATGCACTCTAGAGCATTATCCATAAGCTTGACTTGATTTTAGAAATTATTTTTGTAATCTTGACTTTGAGAATTTGAAATCGTTGTTTAAAGGGGATGAGCTTAAAATTCTCTATATAAATCAACTTATGGATATACAAGTCGAGCAACTTGGAGGTTGACTATGATCTTGGAGATCATGATTTTAGAAGAAATTAAAGAGCAAAAAGGAAGCGGAACTAGAGGAAAAATTGGTCAACTCAGCAAGCCTTGGCTTGCCGGTTTTAGGGTCTAGTTTCTGCCTTCTTTGGCTGAAATTTTGCTATCTATTCAATTGTATTTCAGCTTTTTCTATGCTAGAAATGAGCATTTATTTCTGTAAAATTACATAAAATTGATCTAACTAAAAAAGACAAATTTTGAGATATCGATGTGTTGGAAAATTTAAGAATCGAGCCTAAACAATTGGTTGGCTGATTTTAGCTCTCTTTTGAGCAGAAAAGTGTGGTCTTACCATCTTGAAATATAAAATTGCAGATTCTTTTGTTGATTTTAAGACATTGAAAAAAGATAAACTTATCTCTTTATAAAACCAATTTCCGAAATGTTTTACTTGAAGGAGGTTCAGCCCCTTGATAGACCAACAGATTTGAGCAGCCACTTCCAACTTGGGGATGCCTAATTTGCGGTCTGGAATTTGAAATTTCAGATTCTATTTGATAAACTTATGGGACTGGTTTTGATAGGAATCTGGGTTTCCTCTTTCTGGTTGCCGATTTTGGCCATCGTTTTAGTAGATTCCACATATTTTGAAGAAGAGAGAACTGTTGTTTAGATTATTACTTATGATTTTCGATTGGGCATTGATTTTTCAATCAAATTTGTCGAGTAAGGTTCTAGAAATTGCAAAGAATTTTTTACTTTAGAAATACATTTGAGTCAATGATGGCTTGTTTAATAAATTGAAGCTCAATATAGCAGATTTAACTACTTGTAAGGTGAACTATACTCATTATTTGAGTAAGTTTAATTCTTAATGGG
Organism: Nymphaea thermarum; assembly: GCA_011799765.1. Classification (NCBI taxonomy): domain Eukaryota; kingdom Viridiplantae; phylum Streptophyta; class Magnoliopsida; order Nymphaeales; family Nymphaeaceae; genus Nymphaea; species Nymphaea thermarum. The sequence goes on along the minus strand of JAANDH010000199.1, from coordinate 41,855 downwards.
CTGAAGATCAGTTACAGCAACAGAATTTCAATATTGAAGTACAATCATTATTCATTCATCTCTCCTCTCGCTTGCATATTGCATTCATCATAACAAAAGCATGGAAAGAAATTGAAAGGCAAAATAGAAAAGCATCACATAGTCGAGCCATGTGTCTCTCATCCTATGACCTATCTCACCATCGATTCTTGCTATGATATGGGAGGTTTTAAATCTGATTTTGACTTCCATAGTTGTCCAGTTGAGGCAAATCATCATTTTCTTTGCTGAAACTAGGTTTAGGTAGGCTTTTTATCAAAAACTGAAGGGATGCATTCCTTGAGATAGAATTATATGTACATTTCATGCAGATGGATCGTCGGAGATTATTCCATGCCTTGAATTGAATACGAGTAAGACCTTACACATTGGCTTTAAATCATTCGCCCATACATAACATACAGAGAGAAAAAACGGAATAGGGTGAAGATTAGTTTAGAATACCCACCTTTTTTGGATCACTTGATACAATATAACTGAAACTTGATTTCTTTAGTTGAGAATCTTAAACGAAGACCCTAATTTTAATGAAAGGGCTAAGCTTAAGAAATTCAATTATAGGAGGTAGAAAAGGCTTTTTTTGCTGGAATTGGAGTATTGCTGGTTCTCACTGCCTAGACCAGAACCTAGACCAGAAAATCTTAAGCTTGAACCCAAAAATAGGGTTCGAGCTTAGCCAATTTTGGCAAAAGGGAAAGTGGGCCTCAAGCCATAAACTGGTCCATCCTTCATTCTTCTTCTTCTTCTATTCTTCACTTGGCTGGTATGAGAGAGAGAGAGAGAGAGAGAGAGCTGATCTTGTGAGCTTGAAAGTGAGCTGTGTAAGCTTGAGAGTGAGCTGGGTGAGCTTGAGAAAAGCTGATCGCCCAAACGCTAAGCCCTCCCTATTGTCACACCTCATGGCTTTTATAAAGTTTTTCAAGCCCTGGAATTAATGAGTTCCATTGTGAACTGATCCCTTCATCTTGGAACCAAAAAGATGTGAATGCCTTTAATATTTAGGTGATTGATTTTGGTTGAATCTTAATCAATTTTCAACCAAAATGGGGAGAGAGTGAACTGCACCCATCTAGGGCAGCTTGAGGTTTAAATGGCTCCACTGTTGGATGGAGCTTCTTTTATTTTTCTTTTTCTTTTTTTTGCTGAAATGTAATGAAATGATTAATTAGGTATTTGAATTGAATTAGAATAATTTAAACATGATCCAACAAATAAAAGAGAGAGAGAGAGATGCACCCAACTAGGGCAGCTCTATGACTTAATTGGCTCCATTGTTGCATGAAGACTCTTTTGGAACAAGAGAATTGATTTAATTCTCTTTAAAAAAAAATCTTGCTGGATTTTCATTCTACTAGGAACCATTTTATTTTCTAGTTAAAATTTCTTGATTGGCCGAATTGGATGACATGGCAATGACTATTCAATGTCGATTTTATTAGGTGGCCAAGGAAAAATTGAAAATGATCAGATGGGTGTCACCTTGCTTTATCTTGAAATCCACCAATCAAATTAAAGACTTTAGTCTTCTATTGGCTGAAACACTTTGACTAGGATTGATGACATGAAAAAAAAGAACTAAATTCTCTTTAATTTTGAAAATTATTGGACCTGCCTAGTCCACACGCAGGAATTATGTGAATCTAGGCTCAATCAAAGGCCAATGTGTCTTTGACTATAGTTAATTTAATTAATTTCATTATAGAACCTAGATTTGCTTATAATTTTAGTTTAAAGCTTGATTCTAATTTATTTATTGCACTTGACCATACCTTTTTTTTGGTATTTTACCAATTTAAACACTCCTTCGGCCGAGTGTATGTCAAATTGATCAACTTTTCCTAAGTACATTTCAATTGCTTAGTATTTCAAGCCCTCCCACTTGTTGAGTTAGACTATGTGATCATATACTCTTGGTTATATATATTGATCATTTGAAATAACCATGAATTAAGTTTTTTATTATTTGCATTTAGTACTGACATGGACATTTTAGTCTATAAATCCAGTGTTGGAGAAGTTGATTAAGTCAATGTTTTCAATTTAGTTCATATTAAGATTTTAAATCCAAATCGTGAGTTGAAATTGGTTGTAGGACCTAGCTGTTGGCTGTGGTCTAGATTGATTTGTAGAGCTTTGTTTTAGCTCTAATTAAGGTTTTGATGCTTCAGTTTGGATTGAAGCTTGAAGTCATGTTCCTTTGCTCTAGGGTTGGGGTTTGGTGGGAATTGAAGCACATTACTTCTGATTTTGTCCAAAACATTTTGCAGAATTTTGAAACTGCTACTTGAATTCATATGAGAAAATTTAGGGTGTTAATAGCATGGCATAGAGAAGTTGGTAGCATCAATGGCAGTCCGATCCTCCAAGCACCTTGGAAAGGGGACCTAGGGCTGCTATCTCCATGGAAAGCAGCGCTGTCCCTCTTCTCGTAGGATCCACCGCAACAGGGACTTCTCTACTTGGCCCATCCATAAAACTAAATCCATTAGGCTGCCTAGTCACTGCATTCCCATTCCCGTACATCATTGGAATTTGGTTGGGTCTTTGGCCGGCCAGCAATCAAAACATGGCTCAGTTCCCTATTCAAATTGGCCATGTGACTGCTTAGCCTGGCACACTATTAGGTTATTTGAAGCTCTATCATAAGGTTGTCTTGCCTACTATGCCACACATCCAGCATGGCCTCAGCCTTGTGCATCACCGTGAGCCTCTGCCGCACACCGCCATCTCTGCGCCCGGTAGCTCAACATCACGCAAGAGTTGTTGGCTGGCTCCTTTTGTGCTCCATGGGCCATAAAGCAGTGGCTCTCGTACCAAGCTTTTAGAACCCTACCAAGATCACTTATGCTAGGCTCAGCCACACCATAGCTAAACACAACAATCACCGGCTGGACAGGAACCTCGACACAAACTGCTCTCTCGATACAAGATGTCCCACAAAACTCACAAGTATAGAGATGAAGTTGAGTAGGCCAATATGTTTTACAAATGTGCAATGATACAGTTCCTTAACTATCTTGTCTCTCTTAACAAACTACGAGAGCCTATGTCACAATGGTACCGGTACGGGTACGGGGGTACCGGTACGGGTACGGCATTTTTTTAAATTTTGGTATGGGTACGGCGACTATTATATATGATTAATTCAATAAAATAATTATTATATATAATTAAACCACAAGTTGTAACAAAAATGTCAATAAAAAGAGACTCATAATGAATAAATTATCAATGTTTTATCTTGTTAATGACACTTCTTATGTTAAAGTATAAAAAAAAAAAAATCAAGAATAAGTAATTTTTTTAACTTTTTTTAGTTATAATGCAGTTTGGATCTGGATCCGACCCGGATCCAGATCCAAACGTACCAAGACGTACCGGTACGGGTACGCCACCAAAAGTGGCATACCACTGTGACTTAGACGAGAGCGAGTTATGTGCACCACCCCGTGTACGCAACAAGCGTACATCGGGGTGGACCCTACTACAAATATGTAAAGTTTCAGTATTGACCTTAATGAATGACAATGTATATGTCCAAATTTAATTGAATGTCCTTAGAAGGTAGACCTTGCTATGTATATGTAAAGTTTCAATAATGACCTTTGTGCCAAAAAAGGTACATGTGCATATTTACTTGAATACCCTTGCACAGCATATGTACAGCATATGTACTTAACCTATGTTCCTTCACGCCACATGCATTCCTTCACACAAAGGAAGAAAGATGGTTAGAAAGAAGAAGAATAGGAGAGAGAAGTTCCCAAAGGAAGGAAGGAGAGTGGAGGTTGTTGCTGAAGAAATCTTGGTCTTGAAGTAGAAATGGCGGGAATGATAACAGATGAAAAGGATGGTGTATTCACGACAAGTCACTGTGGTTTTTTGTTTGTGGATGTTAAATGACAAAAGCAATGGCTTCTACAGGTTTTTTATTTTTCAAAAGTTAGACATTTGAAGAAATTGAAGGAGCACTTCATAAGGAACTAAAGGTGAAAGTGATAGCAGAGCTGCAAAATAAAGAAAAATGTCAACACAATAGGTAACTAGTGCATCCCATTTCATGTGATAGATAATATTACAGATGAAACAACGAGTGCATAACAATTCATGTGGTAGATAATGTTACAATGTAACGTGTTTGAGATAGTTTGTGTAAGATAACAAAATCATGGCATAACGAATCTGTAAGATAATGAAATCATGACATAACTAATTCGTGAGATAATGACTTTAGGGATAAGTTTATGCATTTCAGTTTATCTTATTACTTTGTAACCATTTTGTTCATTCTTGATCAACGGAATGGAGAGAAGACAAGTGTACAAAGTAGGCGATAAGTAAACAGGGGCGAGATAATCTGATCACGTCATAAAAGTAATGGTTACGAAATAATGAGTTAATAACGAGTCTACCAAGAAGAACAAGAATGGTAATAAGAGAAAGAAATAGCAATGCTTCTATAGAGGATTGGGTTAACTAAATGGTATGAGATAATGTTGGATGTTATTTGATGGACGGTATTTATGTGTGACTTGTTATTTGATCGATGGACCTTATGCATTGTAGATGGTATAGTGTATAAAATGTCTACATCATTGGATGGTGACAAATAAGAGATTGAGTCTTCTACAAGGAAATGAAAAATCTCGAAGAACATGTTCCTTCTATAAGAATGAAGTTTGAAATGAAAGATCCCAAAAGAATGTGATTCTTTTATAAGAATAGAGTTCTAAATGAAGGACACAACATACAATTTCTATAATTGTTATGCTTTTTGCCATGGGATTAGTTTAAGGAAGGGTAGGATGGAGAGAAAAGCATAGGGCATAGTTGTGAGAAGGTTGTATGTTTACTTGAAAAAGATGGAAGAGATTAGTTCCATGTGTAACCAAGCATATGATTGGTACAAGGTGTGGTCGTGCTGCCAATTTGGAGCTGGGAAGGCGTCCAAATGAAAAATATTGTATTTGCTCAGTGATGATTGAACACAACAATCCAGTGGCACTTTCTCGCATGAGCTGCATGTTGAGGTTGCATCACAAATTGTCATTGTCGCATGCTGAAATAAGTGAGCTGACTGATGGTGGAGGTATACCACCAAGGACGGCATATAACATGTTTGTTAAAGTATAATGTAGTTGTGAAAATGTCTCATTTACTTGCATGGATCATAGAAACCAATTGAGGGAGCAAGAGGACAAAATCTATGGAAGAAATAAAAATTATGGCATTGGTCAAATCCATTTAGAAAAGATTAAGACAAAGACACCAGTTCACGTTCATATGGACGATGATGGTTATGCTGCAAATGTCTTTTGGGCAGATTCGATGTCTACATTAGATTATGGATTGTTCAGCGATGTGCTTATTTGTGACACACCATGAATGTAAATACTCACGAGTGGCCCTTTGCTCAGTTTGTGGGGGTGAACTATCACTCAAAAAGTTGCATTTTCGATAGTACATTATGCTTAGATCAAACTACTGAGAGATTTAAATGGTTGTTCAAGGTATTGACCAAGGCCATGAACGAGAAGCACCCGAAAGTTGTACCGACAGATAGTGGCAGTGCAATAGCAGTTGCAGTGTCCCTCATATGGCCATAGGCACATCATCATTTTTTTCTATGGCATATATTTCAAAATATGGCGAAGAACATAGGGCATGTAATAAATCAGAAAACTAGCTTTAAGAAGAGTTTTACAAATTGTGTCCTTAAGCACAAAAATGGTGAGATGTTTGAATGTATGTGGACACAAATGATTGAGCACATAACCTACAAGGAAATAAGTGGCTTCAAAAATTATATAAAGACAAAGAAAAGTGGTCGTTAGCATATGGAAGACAATACTTCTATGCTGGCATGATAAGTACACAGAGAGTAGGGAGCATGCATGCTGCACTAAAAAGGAGATTGTACTTTTGCTTACAAATATCTTGATTCATGGATCACTACGACAAATTTTTGAATAGTCTTAGGGACTGTGAGCTTGAATAAGACATGAAAGCATTTTATGTCAGCCTCAAAGTCTGGGTATGAATATCCTTGACTAAGCTACAGTTGTGTACACACCAACTGCATTTGAATGGTTTAAGAAAGAGGTTATTCAAGCAACTAGTTGTGACACAGAATTATATGCACAACAATCAAATTGCCACATATATCTTGTGATAAAAAAGGAGAGAGATTCGACTAAGATCAATGACATGTTCATGACCTACGACATCGAAACAAGTGATGTTGAATGTTCTTGTAAGAAATTTGAATTTATAGGTATTTTGTGTTGCCATGATCTAAAGGCTTTCGATCAAGAGAAAATCAAGAACTGCGAGAGAGATGCATCTTAGGCAGATGGACCAAAAGCTTAAAGATGGAGTTAATGAAGATTTTTCCTGAAATTCATTCTAATAATGGCCATAAGTCTCACAGCCTGTCCTACTACCAGCTCTGTGTAGGACACTAGCATATGTTGCATACCTGGTAGTAAGAAATGACTATGCCGTGAGAGCAAAGTGGCAATGAAAAGACAGCCCAAAGGAGCAGGTCCCATCACCCGATCCCCCTCAGAGAAGAAGATGGACCGTAGTTTTGTTAATATGGTCTTCAATAATGCTAGGTTGAAGGTTTAAAATATGATGGCACTAGTCTATCAGTCATTGCTTCCAAGAGGAAGCCAGATAAGAGTTTACATAATACAAAAAACATCTTAGAGAAAAGAGGCAAGACTAGAAAATCAAGCAAGAAAATTATTTTCAACAAGTTGATTATGTTTCATATACAGACGATGCAGTGGAGAGTTTTTTTATATTATTCATATTTTGTATGTTTGTACTTTAAGCATATTTTGACAAACGATTTTGTTTAATTGTTACAGTACTGCATGGATTCAGTTGGTCATATCTATTAGTAGTCAGCTCTCGCAATGTATCATATAGTAAAATGATTTTGTAGTAGCCATTGAGATAGAGTTTAATTAATGTGATAACTTTAGACAAACCTGGTTATATGAAAAGGGCAAGAATGGATACGACAAGGAACATGGTGATGAGCGAATGAGATAACAGCAACTCTACAATGAAGGCGATAAGTAAATGAACAACCAATAATGCAAAAAATTAACGTAACAAAAGAATGAGATAATAAGGAGTCTACAAAATGCATAAATTAACCTTCTTTTTCAACGTCATGTTCCAAAAAGGTATTGGGGGGATGCTGTGTTGACCAGTGCGTATCTTATAAACAGTTTGCCTAATTGTGTGTCGAACGAGCAGACGTCTCACTCTATGTTACCAGGGAGTCGTGAACCTTTCTCTCTTCCTCCCAGAGTTTTTGGTTGTGTTTGCTTTATTCACAATCATAGTCCTCACATTAAAAAGCTTGACCCAAGGTCTATTAAGGGCATATTTCTAGGTTATTCTCCTACTCAAAAAGGATACAAGTGTCGGGACCCTTCCACTGGTCGTGCATATGTTACCAAAGATGTCACTTTCCTTGAACATGCTTCCTATTTTGGTGAGAATCCTCTTCAGGGGGAGAATTCTATGTCTAAGAAAGAGTATTCTCCGAGTCAGGAAATTCAGTTTATAGATTTTTTTGGACTACAGGCGTGAATCTGTTGGTCCTTCTATTGAGGTGTTTGAACAGGAGAAAAATGGGGAGTGTTCTACTGGGGCAGAAGAGGAATGCAATCGTCAGTTTGGGCAAGTTTACTCTAGACGAAGAGTCTGTACAGATGAGATGACAGGTGGTGAAAATTCTACTCCCAATTCAGTTAGTCATTCCCTAGATGACCCAAGTCGTGCTCAGAAGCAACCTGTTGAAGAATAGATTCAGACTATTGCTGCGAGTGAAGAGCTTCTCATCGCCCTGCGAAAGGGTGTCAGGTCATGTACTCAACATCCTATTGGTAACATTGTTTCATATTCTAGACTGAGCAAGGACTACAAATGTTTTATATCTTCTCTTTCTTTGGCTATGATTCCCAGGAATGTTGTTGAGGCTCAGAGTGATCTCAAGTGGACTTATGCAATGCAAAAAGAGATGGAAGCTCTGAGAAGAAGCATGACATGGGAAGTTGTAAAGATTCCTGAGTCGGCTCACTTGGTTGGATCTAAGTGGGTCTACACCATCAAGTATAAACCAGATGGAAGTGTTGAAAGATACAAAGCTCGTCTTCTGACCAAGGAGTTTAGTCAAAAATATGTGATTGATTACTTGGAGACCTTTGCTCCTGTTGCGAAGATGAAGATTGTCAGAGTCATTATCTCATTAGTTGTGATGAAGGAGTAGAAGATGTACCAACTTGATGTCAAGAACGCATTTCTCAATGAAGACCTTGAAGAGGAAGTATATATGTGTATGCCTCCAGGATATGAGGAACCTGGAAAATGTTGCAAGCTAAAGAAAGTTTTATATGGGCTCAAGCAATCTCCTCGAGCATGGTTTGAACGACTTAGACGTGTCATGAAACAATGTGGATATCATCAAGGGAATAGAGATCATACACTCTTTGTGAAGAGAAATGAGCAAAATGTTACTATTTTGTTGGTATATGCTGATTATATGATTGTCACAGGTGATGATGAAGATGAAATAATTAAGCTAAAGAAACTGTTGGCGATCGAGTTTGATCTCAAGGACCTTGGCAAGTTCAAATATTTCCTTAGCATTGAAATTGCTAGGTTTGGGACTATCTTGTGCTAAATCAACGGAAGTACACTCTAGATTTGTTAAAGGAGACTGGAAAACTGGGGTGTAGACCAGCCTCTACTCCTCTAGATGCTGGCCAAGCTAAGTCTTAGAGATGGGGAGCCTCTTTGTGAAGAGGCCAAAAAAAGATCAATTTCTTGTAGGGAAGTTGATTTATCTTACTCTCACTAGACTTAATATTACCTTTACTGTAAATGTGATGAGTCAATTCATGCATGCTCCCACAGATGCCCACTTGAAGACTGTTGACAGGATTTTGTGCTACTTGAAGAGGAATCCTGACAAAGGTCTTTTGTATGTCAAGCAAGACACTCTTGGGATTGAAGGTTATTCAGATGCAGACTGGGCAGGCTGTATTGACACTAGGAGGTCCACCTCTGGCTATTGTATTTATTTGTGAGGGAATCTCATAGTGTGGAGAAGTAAAAGGCAAGATGTTTGTTCTTGTTCCAGTGCTGAAGCAGAATACTGAGCAGTTGCTATGGGAGTTTCTGAGCTTTTGTGGCTGAAAGTATTGTTGACTGATATTGGTATAAAGGTCGAAGAACCAATGAAGAAGTATTACTCACAAAAGACTTGTGCTTCATGACAGAACAAAGCATGTTGAGATTGACCGCCATTTCATTCGAGAAAGGATTGATGTGAAAGAGTTAATCTTACCTTACATGAAGTCTGAAGACCAAACTGCTGATGTTCTGATGAAAGCTCTATCTTCGACTTTGTTCGAGAGAAATGTATCCAAGTTGGGCATGTTTGATATGTATGTCCAACTTGAGGGGGAGTGTTGACGGATCTTGATGTATGGGTCCGGGTCCTGACCCGATCCAGTGTGTCCTGGTTGAGGCATACTTATACCATTGTAAACCCTAATCATGTGTATTAATGAAGTTTCTAAGAGAGAGAGTGTCTGGCGGCTAGTGGGCACCAGACCTCCTCACCTGTGGTTTTTTCGCTCTAGTTGAGTGTTTTCCACGTTACATCTGTGTTCGATTTTGATTCTTGTGCATCTATTATTTGTACATACTTAAATAATACATATTAAAAATAAAAATAGATGAAATAATACACTTACATAATCTTGAAATCATTCGAAAAAAATGATTTTATGCAAGTGTTCTACCTCAGGAAGCCTTATATAATATTGTCTTCTCAACAAGTCTAGATGTTTCCTAATGAAAAACAAATATATTAGTACACTAAGAATTTTATGATCACCTCAAAATAAAAAAAGATTAAGTGAAAAGGAGCCACTAAACGATGATTAAACAATATGTAAGTGTGCACTTGTTGAAACAGTAAATTGTCCATAGTAAACAATACATATGCTCCCAAAACTGTTCTTTCCTCAACAATGTATAACTCTGTATTGATTCTACTTCTTCATAATTTTTTTCTACTCTATTAAAGTGTGTTTCTACACCGCATAAATACCTTGAACAAAATGTCAAACTTTTTTCAACCACACACCCTTCTGCAATCGATCCTTCTGGTTGACTTCTATTACTCACATAAGACTTGAGCTGGAGCAAGTACCTTGAATAAAAAATCATTTACAAGTTACTCAAATTAGGGAAAAACAAAGTAGTAAACATGAAAACATCTTTAAATGACATATGCACTTACCTTTCGATAAGATACATCCAACGGTATTCTATAGGGCCTCCCAAGAAGACTCCACCAGCTAAGTGAATAGGCAAATGAATCTTGATATCAAAGAATGTAGGTGGAAATATCTATTGCATATGACATAATGTCAATATAATTTGCTCCTCTAAAGGCTTCAAATCATTTTCTTCCAACTTTTGTGCATAGTTCCTTGACAAAAATGTACAACTCAATCAATATTGTGCTTACTTATTTAAGTAAAGATCTTCATAAGGCTAATTGAAGGAATTGATGAATCAACATATGACAGTCATGACTTTTTAACCCTGAGATTTTGTGTCCTTTTAAACGCACGCATCGTGAAATATTAAAAGCATAACCATTTGGAACCTTTGAATTCTTCAACACTCTACAAAGTATGTTTTTTTCTTTTATACGTTTATGGATGAAGTCCATGTCTTATATTCATCTTTTGTAAGTCTAAATGAAAACTGCAATGATATTTTGTTTTTCCTTCCAAATTTAATAATGTACCAACTATATTGTCACAGATATTTTTTTTATATGTATTACATCTATATTGTGACATAATAAGTTGTCCTTCCAATATGGCAAAGTGAAAAATATACTTTTTTTTCAATTGTATGACAATGAGCATGTTCCACTTCTTCTAATACATCAATTCTAGAAAGACGTGTAGGAGCACTTCTTAGTTCTTCTATCCCATCAAAAGAATGTTTGTCCAATCTATATGTATGATGTGTAAGTAAAAATCTTCGAGGACCCGGATAACATTCTTTACTACCATTTCTTAAATGATAAGAACATGTATCCTTTTGGCATATGGGGCATGCCAATTTTCCTTTTGTACAACATCATGATATATTTGCATAAGCTGGAAAATCATTTATAGTCCATAATTAAGCTGCATATATCTGAAAATATTTATTCTTTGTCTGCATCATAATTATCTACTCCAAATTCTCACAACACTTTTAATTCATCAAGTTGCGGCTGTAAATAAGCATCAATCTTTTTCTGAGGAATTTGGCCTAGAAATTAACAAACAAAAATTTATGTATGGTTGTTTCATACATATCCATGGTGGCAAATTATATATGATAGTGATGACTAGCCAGATAATATATGATATACTAAAAGTACGTAAGGGGTCGTCGACGGCCAAACCAAGTTTGACATTATGTCTGTCTAATGCAAAAGATGGATGTAATTCATCAAAATTTCTCCATGCTAACAAATGAATAGGGTGTCTTAGTAAACCATATTTAATGTGTCATTCATCATGCCATCTCATTTTTGAAGTAGTTTCTGAAGAAAACTACATTCTCCGAAGCCTTTGCTATTAATAAAAAATGGCACAAAGTCTTGGCAACAAATTTTCAAGTTTTCCTTTGGTTTTCTTGTTGGACATCTTCTCACCATCTAGAAGCACCACAAACATCACATCGATCATTGTCACTAGATTCTTTCCAAAAGAACATACAATTTTGAGGACATGCATCTATCTTCTCACAAGTCAGACTTAATGCTCTAACCATTTTTTTGTTTAATAAAAAGACTTTAGCATTTGCACACCTATAGGAAATGCCTCTAGCAATAACTCCAACAACATATCAAATGATCTATTACTCCATACATGTAGACACTTTATGTGAAATAACCGAATAATGAAAGACAACTTAGAGAATCTTTCACATCTGGGATATAGTTCTTCTTTAGCATCGTTTAGCAAATTTGCATCTTCTTTATTTTGTATACCTTGATCTTCCATGTCATCATCTATATTTTCATCATCCATATCCATGTTATCCTCATATTCTGGTTATATTTCAAATGCATCCCTTATCAAATCATCCATGTTATCTTTATCATTTTCTGCAGTTTCTTCATGATCACTTTGAGCTGGTAATACTGACTCATCGTGATATTGCCAACACATGTAATTTTGGACAAAACCAATACACATCACATGATTCACAACATCTCTTCATGGTTGAAATAGATAGTTATTACACTTTTTACATGGGCACCTAATTTTCTCATCAACTACTATACTATGCGCCATGGCAAAGTTGATGAAGTCTCCAACACTTTTCACGTATTTCATGCTCCTTCTAGGGGAATAATGTTTATAACAAATCTTATATTCACTTTAAAAGTAATGAAGTATAAATTAAACAAAGCAGGAATTTACCAGTCTTTATGTATCCAACTTTGATCTTTCAACTATATATTATAAATGATTTTTCATATATACAGAATCATTAGTTCAAATATGGAAACAAAAATGATAAGTATTATAGTCTACAGTAGCTAGAAGAAAAATGTCCATATCTAATTTGAAGCACATAATGTAGCCACCAACCTCTTAATACAAGGTATAGGTGCACCAAAAAGCAGCAATTCAAGCCCTGGCTTGACCCTTCAACAATTCACTAGAACCCCTATCAAATTATGTATGTTATAAACTTTAATTTCCTACACTCACATATATATGCACATACAGACACACACATATAAAACCCACATACCCATAAGTATCTACATTATACAAAAGCACATAAATCTACATGCACATATATACGTACAGGCAATGTTATCCATGCGTATCATACAACACGTACCGTATAGATTTAGAAAACTTATACGGTACGCTTACGATACATGATACGCTCTTGTATCATAAGCGCATCGCCCGTATCGTACGATTGTATCATACAACACGGGCGATACACCCCCGTACCGTACAATACGGGAAAAAACACCAAAAAGGGGCATGACGACGTTTTTTGCGTTATGTTTTAAAATTTAAACCCTCCTCCCTCTCTCTCTTCTTGTGTCTAAAGACTCCAGGAGACGTGGGAGGGAGAGATTTTGCCCATTTTCATCAAAAATCACTGACAATTCATCGATTTGGGAGATATTATCGTTGAATCATGGAAGATGATAACTATATGTTTTGAACTTATGAAATTATGATGCCTATGACTCCAACTCCTAAGAATCTAAGTCCTAAGATTCTATAAAATTTTCAAGTTTAAAATTGTGATGGATGCTTATTATGTTATCTTGAATCTTTGATTTCTTATTTTTGGATGTGTTGTTGATACACATGAATGATGAATGTTCCTTATGTATGATGATATTTTTTATATTGAATACATTTTTCTTGATTTCTGATTTTTTGTTTATCTTTTCAGATTTTTTATGATTTTTCTCTATTTTTTTCTGATTTTTAATATTTAAAATTAAAAAATTAATTTTACGATACGATACACTACGCTACGTTTGCGATACGTTACGATATGACATATAGGTCGGCCCAACCGATACACATTATGCTACAGCTTTTACAACATTGTGTGCAGGGCATTTAGCAATGGAAATAGTAACAAATGAACTTCCATGTAAAGACATAACCAAATCTCCGCCATATACTTGGAAGATCCAATTACAGAGGAACTTGAATAAATCCAAATCTAACCCATCTTATAATATTAATAGATATAGCTCAATCAAGTAATACCAAACAAAATCATGGGGCAGAACCAAACAGACCCTGTTCACTACTTTGACACAAATGTATCGTTCCCCCAAAAGAACCAAATCATTGGCATGAACATATTGTATCAATTGAAGTTCATTCTTATCGCAATGATTTTCATGTACCCTATTTCTGATGTTTGTTTGATGCTAGACAAGTTAATCCCCACACATTAGCCCATAAACCAGTGAAGGACATTTCAGATCCGAAAACAAGATGCATGGTTGTGGAAAGTCAATTCAAGCAATGTTCTAAAAAGTTAGTAGAGGTTTCTGCAGCACTGGAGACCTCTCCAGCAAAAGCACTTAATTTGGAGGTCTCTCTACGACATGCAAAAGAAAAGGAGAAGGCACCAACAGAAAGTCTAAAAAATGTCATGGAAGAAAGAAATAAGCCTTCTAGTGAGATTAATCATCTTCAATCAGCCTTGCATCAATCAAAACTGCAACTGACGAACAGAAAAACTGATCTGATAGTTGATGTGGACAAATGTGTAGAGTGTCATGCTAATCTCATGCGCCAGCAATCCCTTCAGATTGAGGACTTAATCCAGACCTCGCAGTACAAAGAACAACATGAAGAACAAAATGTAATTGAACTAGAAAAACTACTTAGGAACCAAAAAGAGAGGGCAAGAGCTTGAGAGCAAGTAAGGTCTATGGACATAACGTTCCTGGATGCAAAAAAGAAATGTGAAAGGTGCGCCAACAAAGTCTCCGAGCTCTCACAAAACCTGGATGCTTCCCTAGCAAACGTGTCAATTTTGGAGCTTGCGCAGCATGATGCATGCATAAAGGAGGAAAGGCTAAAGGAAGATCTAGCTCTGGGTGATGCAGACAAGGAAAACTTTGAAAAGAAAATCAAGCAATTGGAAAGTGATCTAGATAAGTCAACTTTAAGGAACTTAGAACTAGAACAAGAGCTAAAAGTGATCTCAGAGAAATGTTCTGAGTACGAGGGTCTTGCCAACACAAATGAAAAGAGATGTCTTGAGCTTGAAGGGCTCATCCAAATAGCAAATTTCAAAACAGAGGCTGTAGAAGCAAAACGTGAAACATATGCTTTCAAGATTTCTGAACTTCTGGACAAGTTAGAGGCTTCTGTAGCAAAAGTGTCAAGTTTGGAGCACTCATTGCATGACACAAACACTAAGGAGAATGACTTAAAAGGAATATTTGGCTCTTGTTGTGGCAGAGCATGGGAATCTTGAAGATAAAATCAAGCAGTTTGAGTTTGAAGTTTGAACTGAGTCAATCAACTTTGAGAAAGTTGGAGCTAGAACAAGAACTGGAAGCCGCAAAGGAAAAGATGCAATGAACAGGAGGACACTGCTAACAGGAAGTAAAACCCATTTCATTTATCCCTGCTTAAGAAGCTGGTAGATAGCATGAGATTAAAAGTACAACAGTGGTCAGAGACCATACTTGTCTACGATCTCAACTATCATGCCAGCCAAACAAAAGGGTTTGAATTTCAACAGAGGACGAAAACTAAGTCCCTACAAACCAGAGTCTCAGCCTTCAATTGCCAAAGGCATGAAGAATTTAAAACTTTGGATACCCAAGATAAGTATATGCTCTTTCGGAATATGCAAAGATTGAACATAGAAAAGTAAAACACACAACTAGCAGGACAGCAAGTTTTTTAAATCAAGCAAGTTTTTTATGGTGCTAACAAACAAATTGACAATTATAACAAGAGTCCCTTTCTAAAATGCTGAACCGGTCACTATGCCTACATCAATAGCACCATGAAGCCAAGCTTCTGATGGTGGCTTTTATCAAACAATTAAGGTGATAAGTATACAACGTTACTAAGGTCTACAAGAAATGCGATGTCTGATGGTTGAAACACATATAACCATATCGTTATGCATCCCATTAATGAAACAGGAAAAGATTTCAACAGTAAAAAGGGGTGCAATTGACATAAAAGAGATTATTTATAATTTGTAATAAGCAAAATATAGCAAACTGAGCTTACTTGTTAGCAATACCTCGATGTGTCAGTGGAATCCCCAATTCTGCTGCAATCCCAGAAGCAGCAGTAATTCCTGCGCCACCATTATCCATCATGAAATTTATTCAACAAAGTTTGAAGACAAAGAAAAGTGAAGAAAACAGATTTTTATGCAACTGATATTCTCGGCACATTTTCTAGAATCTCTTTCATGGGTCAACACACCCTACACCAGTTCTGGTAGAATTTGACTGTCATGAGACCCCCAAACCTCTGCTGGAGTGGAAGTCGACTAAGGAAGGACACTCGGAACGCAGTGGGGGCAAACTGAAAGGTTTGTTTCGTACAGAGCAGCATGAGACCTTTTCTGCTAAATGATTTCAAACGTCGTGTGAGAATTCCTCCGCTCCTTTTCATAAAGCACGACTTCCAGAAGAATGTGAAGGTGAAGAGAAATAACAGAGGTTGAAGGATAAGAATGTCTAGGGCCATGGCTGGGAGAGCATCATAGAAGTGAAATGCTGGCAACACGAAATTAAAAGAAGGCCGAGGATGAGGGCAAGAGTGAGGGCGAGGGGAGCTTGGTGACAGTGAAACGCCGGCAACAGATCAAAAATGTTGATAGCGAGGGGAGGAGCTTCCCGGGTGCGTGAGTTTTTAGTTTTCGTGGGAGAAGTGCTATGGTTTCCTTACGCAGAGACATACTGCGGTAGGAAATGCGCGTCACGAAATGCGAATCGTTCCGGGGAGGATGTTTCTTGGGGAAAGTGAACCTTCTCTAACATAGGACACAACCTGGATTTGGGAAAGTTAATATACACTAACGCAAGAAGTATGTTCGGTAGTAAAAAGGGATTGATGTAGGTTGTTTTAACGCAGTAGATCAATGCGCTAGACAAACTCTAAAGACTAACGCTTTATGGTATTGCATTTGAAAATCCTGACATGCTAACTCTAACACATATTTTTTGTGTGTTTTGCATATGATAGTTGCTGCAGTGAACTGTTCAACACTTACCCACGAGCTCTGCAATTGTTCTTTCTTTTTTCCAACATTCGCACTATTTGTGCTTAACTACCAAGTTTACTACCACTTATCGCTTTTCTCATAACTAATCCAGGGTAAGACAGAAGAAGTCACGTTTTGAGTGTTCGTCCACTAAAAAGATATT
Source organism: Nymphaea thermarum (assembly GCA_011799765.1). Lineage (NCBI taxonomy): Eukaryota > Viridiplantae > Streptophyta > Magnoliopsida > Nymphaeales > Nymphaeaceae > Nymphaea > Nymphaea thermarum. The sequence goes on along the minus strand of JAANDH010000199.1, from coordinate 24,805 downwards.
TAAGTAAAGTCGACAAATGATGTTTTTTTTTACTCAAGACAATATTGGAACATATGTTGTGCAGCCTATGCACATTATCGTGCACACGGTGGTGTATACAACTCAGGGCATGTTCTCTTGCGTGTCGACTAGAGAGTCGAGCTTTCATGCTCTCTCCTATACAAGTTAATATATAACTTGTTTCATTCATAACATTATAGAAGCCTTAATGTTGTCTCCTCTTCCTCATCCTTTCTCTTATTCCACCCATAGCAACAATCACAACAACCCAATATATCTTAGGGCTATTTTTTTTTTTTTTTATGGATAATGATTTTTTGTATCTTTTATTGTTCAAAAAAAATATTTTTTCCTACAGCAGCTATCTCAATCAGAAGCGCTCGCTCCATAAGAGGAAGAAAAATTGAGGGATATCTGTAGGAGTCATCGTTGATGTTGAGATCATGATCATAATGGATGGAGATCATAGCCATTGTAGGTGCAATGCTAGAAAGAAACAACGCCGATTGTGGAATTCCCACCGGCATCACCTTCGGCATTGCTAGCTATGAAAGTTAAAGGAGGTGGGGACCAATGTTGAGAAAAATAACACCAACCAAATGTTTATATTTACAAATGAAGATGATGTCCTACAAACACCTTATAAGCAGGTGGTTATGTGCCTTGAATGTATAGAAGAAAACAACCTCTTCTCTTCAGTTCTAAAATCAAACTCTCGTCATCCAAGGGATACAACAAACTATATATATTACAACATACAAAAAACAAATGAGTAACAAAAATGAAGAGGTAAACAAAGAGACAAGAGATTAATTTTTTTTTGTGAAGATCATCTTAAAAAAGATGTAAAAATTATGGAGTTGAGAGCAACTCAATAACAATCCTCTATATGATATGGAAATGAAATTAATTGGTATAAACAATGCTTACACACTCAAAAGTTCTATAATTACCAAAGTATAAATAATAAAGCAAGTAAAAATGTTAGAAAAAAGGAAAATCCCCTGAAGGGTAGTGAGGACCTTGCCACAGATAAAGCTTATCTTTTTTTCTTCTATTCTACTTTCAAATCAAGAGAAAAGAATAAGAAGAAATTTCAAACAAAAAAAGAAGTGTCCTTTCTCTTAGTATCCCATTTTTTCAAACTCAATCTCTCTTGTAGCTTCAAAATGATAGAACAAACCTCTCCCCTTTCTCTTTTTCTCTTCACAAAGAAGAGCATCCAAAACAAGCAACATCAAAGCCAAAAGCCCCAAAGAACTTGTTTATTTGTCTTGTAAAGGCCTTCTTTCGTCCATAGTCTCGCTAGTTCACCATTTCTTGTAAACATTTTCCGTTTCTCAAGGCAACTTGGGTGTCAGGCCATTCCACTGTAATGGGTGGAATGCTATCCTGCTCTGCTGTATTGCTCTTTGCCTGCACGTTGGAGGGCATGGACATGGCTGAAATGGGACATTGTTTTATTCGTCCTTACATAGCAACAACTTATTTGCATTGCTCAGTGACGAATTTTGACTTTCTCTTCATTAATGCTTGGTTCATTATCTTTTACATTTAGAAAATTTCTTTTACATGAAAAAACATTTTTCTATTCCAGCAAACGAAAATACTCAAGATGAATTTAGAGATAAGTTACTTCATACCACAAGAATAGTTAAAAACTTAAAACAAAAATAGTTGCGAACTTAAATTCTGCAGCTAACGTGTGTGTGTATATATATATATATATATACATACACCAGTTTCTCTCTCTCTCTCTATAAATATATATATATATATATATATATATATATATATATATTTATTTATTTATTTATAGATACACACACACACACACGTAAAAACTAAACACTTAGGTCAGAGATAAAGACCCTGTTATTTTTGCTAAATTTTTTAAAATAAAATATAAACATCCTACTTTATTTATAAATACTATTTTTATATAAAACATGCTTTGAATCAAGTTGTTTTTAAGAAAAATGTTTATTTTTCTATTATCAGAATGCTATGAGAGCCATTCATTTTTGCTTACTAAACAACACTATTAAAACCTAAAAAATGATCAACTTAATATATAGTTTGCATCAACATAAACTTAAGTTCATATTGGTAAAGTTAGATTTAAAAAAAAAACTTTAAATATCATATTTTAAAGGGTCTGGTTGTTGTTCTTGAACTATTGGTCTGGTTTCTACCAATCACTCATATATATATATATATATATATACATGGGCAGAGGGAGGGGGGAGGGCCACTTGGGCCATGGCCCTACCCTAGCCAATTGAAAAAAAAAAATACATTGAAAAAATAAAAAAATAAAAATTAGTTGTTCCATGTATTGTTTGGATTGGAAGATATTTTTTTGGTCAACAATGAGCTTTTTCTCCCCACAGCCCTTCATTGGAAGTATTCTAGTATAAGTTTTATAATTAATTGGTTTGCTTGTGTTAACCATTTACCTATTCTGCTTATTATGTGCTCGGTTTTCACTTCCTAATCTTGGCCATTGGTCCCATCTAGTTGTACCAAATTTTCCATGATATTTGGGCGTGAAGTGTCATTACTTAATTATATGTTGGTATTTTCCTGTTTCAAAAATTTAGAGTAATTTTATTAATTTGGAACTTGTCATTTGTCAAGTGTTGAATGTATAGGACCTGGTTGTATTGCTTTAACAATGTAATTCTCCTGTTAAGCATACAATATTGTCCTTCTCGAGGCATTGGATTTTGATGAAGAAGTTGAACATGGGGAAATAGTTAGCTCTTTTCTTTGGGTTCTTTCTAAGATTCTGATACTTCTTTTTTTGATTTCCCATTATTGTGTTTTAATCTTTTACATGTACAGCAGTTGATTGGGACATTCGTTGCAGAATATGCTCGACATATCTTGATTATTGGAACAGAAGATTTTCCAAAAGTTTAAGAGGCAAGTGAAGTTGAAAAAGAATGAAAGAGACGGTGGGTAGACAACAACACTATTATGGTTTGCATTGTGCGTACGTTCGTTCCTACCAAAACAAGAAACATTTTCTTTCTGCATATGCAGAGAATACCAATAAGAAAGGCAGGATCATAAATTGGCTATATACATGTAGAGCGAGGCACTGGGCTAGGGCAGTCCAGCCCGTTAGCCAATCTGTAAAGACATGATACACTCATAAGCGCGGCAACAAAACCACACACCCTGCCTAAGATTACACAGGGCATGGGCTAGATAATCTGTGTGTGTGTGTGTATATATATATAGACGCACACACACCAAACCACTTGGTTCATAGACAAACCAGACCTCTTACATTCGTGTTAAAAACATATTTTAAACATATGAGCATTGTAGTATATTTATAAATGGTAATTTAACATAAAACTTGTCTTAATTCGTGTCGTTTTTATGAAAAGTATTGATTTTTCTACAACTAAATTTTGTATTATAAAAGCCAATCACTTTTTATTACAGCAAGAACATTATATTAACCTCAAAAAAATGATTGACTTAGCATTTGTTTCTCATAGAAACGTTCTTAAGTATCACAGGTATATGGTTGGATTGTATAAAACATCATTTTAATGTTGATGGGGCTGATTCTTATCCCTGAACTAGTATATATATATATATATATATATATATATATATATATATATATATATATATATATATATATATATATATATATAGAGAGAGAGAGAGAGAGAGAGAGAGAGAGAGAGTAGGGATTCCATCCACTAAAAGCCGCCCGATCAGTGCATGCCATGACAATCAAGTAAGTTTATACTGATGTGAAAAAGCTACATATATATATATATATATATATATATATATATATATATATATATATATATATATATATATATATATATATATATATATATATATATATATATATATATATATATATATATATATATATTATAAATATATATATATATATATATATATATATATATATATATATATATATATATATATATATATATATATATATATATATATATATATATATATATATATATATATATATATATATGTTAAAACTAAACATTGAAGTGTATATATATACATATATATATGTTAAAACTAAACATTGAAGTGTTTGTTTTTATAATCTAACCTTATAAACATGATCTTAAAAGTGACGTGATGAGAAACACACATTATGTTAGTCTTTTTTTTTTTTGCTTGAATAATATTTTTTTAATAATGCTCAATTGAACTATTCATATAATATCAAAATTCAGATAGTAGAAAAATCAAAATTTTTACAAGAATAAGTTAAATTAAAATACAATTATATTGAATTAGTGTTTGTAAACACATCAAGATCATTACACTTTGTTCACATACGTATATTGTTGGTGACTCTAACATTGACTATACATTCAGGCAGGGCAGAGGAAAGGGGGGCCGGCAGGAGCCTTGACCTCTCTTATATTTTAAAAACTTTTAAAATTCATATATATATTTAAAAATAATTTAATATATATAAAAAATTTAAAAATTTATTTTGACTCCTATTAAAATTTTGAAGCTATAGTTTCCCCTCTGCAACAAAAAATTGTTGACCCATTCAAGCACATCAAATCTAAACCATCCATCTTAAATGGATGGCTCACATTTATTCCACTTTCTTCCTCCTCTCTCTCTTTCTCTCTCCAACGAAGCCATTGGTGGCGGGCCCTCCGCGGGTCCCACCGGCCACAACAGGGGGAGCCGCCGGATGGCTCCCCTTTCCTTTTCCCGTCGTGGGTAGAAGCTCTACCCATCGTGGGTGGGAAAAGCCTCTACCCATCGTGGGTGGGAAGGGAGGAGACGACATGAGAGGGAGGAGAGTGAGAGGCCAAAAGGGGGAGCTCTACGGCTCCTCCTCTGCCAATCAGCGGCCGGCCCTCCCAATGGTGGTAGCCGGCCCTCCCGCCGACGGTGGTGTCGCCGCCACCGGGAGGGCCAGCCGGCGATGGCGGAGGAGGAGCCGTCGGGCTCTCTTAAAAAGATGAGATAGATGAGAGAGAGAATGAGAAAAGGGAGGTAACATGGGACATCCAAATTTAGAATCTCATAGTCGAGATTTGATGTCCTAAGATGGTTAGGATTTTTCCTATATATATCTCATGAATAGTTTGGATGACTCTAGATAGATCGGGTTATCACTATATATATACATATAAAACGAGTTGGTTTTTTCATTTTGCTTTGCTAAAAACCGTCCAAGGAGTGCGTTAATGACTACAAGTTATTTAGCTACCGTATTTAGTGATAGAATACATGGTTTGTAGTGACAAAAAAAAAAAGCATCTGTTCACAAAGAGCTGGATATATGTTTGTGTATATATGCAATTTGTCGGATGCACTTCTATATCGGGACACGACTAAAAACCAAAAACTTGTCACTGAATACTTTATACGCTATTGTTAAAAGTATCATAAACCATTACACTATAAATCATTGCCAATACTCCTACGGCAATTTTTTTTTGCAATAAATTTTTAAGTTTAAACATTGACAACATCTAGTATTGGTAGATTTATGATGTAGCGATAA
>JAANDH010000199.1:0-19166 GCA_011799765.1 Nymphaea thermarum | reverse complement strand
ATATATATATATATATATATATATATATATATATATATATATATATATATATATATATATATATATATATATATATATATATATATATATCAGCATGTGAAACATAATTTATTTTGCTCTATAATTTCACATATTTCTTCCCAACAACGAATGGGAATTCGGAGGATTTTAAGCTACAATCCTGAAAAGGAATAACAGCTTTTCAGAATAATTAATGGTCAGCGCAGCTCTATTAAATCCGTTCCTTTGAAATTCAGGAAATGCAAATCGGATCAATTCTTTCAAATTCAGCCTAACTACATCCTCGTAGATGCAACCTAAATAACGATTAAAGGCTAACATTTGTTTTAATAACGAGAAATGATTTAGTGGTCGGCGTAAGAACGGAACGTACGGGCGTGAGGTTCCCAGTCACCATACAATTGCGACTTCTCTCAAACATTTTAGTGGTTTTCGAAGGCAGGGCAGTCACGGTCATCGCCTCGTGATTAGATCGGTCGAAGCGAAAGGCCAGATAAACTATTAAAGATCATTAGCGGCGGTAGAGGCGTTATTGAATTTGATATTTGATTTGACCTATATCCTTCCTTGGTTGGCTTTGTGCGGACATAGAATTTTCAACTTTAAAAATATTGAGCAATCGGCATTTAACTACATCACGAGTCAACGGCATAACATAATTGGTCGAACATGTGGGCTTATGGAAGCATGTCGAATGCTTGATTTTTGTATATGTTGTTTTTTTTTTTATTGTAAAAAGTGAGAATGCAACACACAAAATTACGCAAAAGGGTATATCGTATGCCATCCAGATTTCAATGCATCTACTAATTTTGAAAATACTAGAAATAAAGGTTTTTCATATCCTATTTGAATGCTAGGTTGTTAACTTCCTAGCAAGTGATAAGCATCCATAGAGGGAATGAGAACACGCAATCAGTCCCTTAAATCCTCTGGACTGATGCCTTACCAAAAAATTGTTTAAAAAAAAAAATCAGTTAATGTTTGAATGTTTTATTTTCAGTCCTTTTAACTGAAGTTCTAAAATGTTTTTTGGCCAAGTAACAAAAACAGATGCAAAAATCAAAATCAATCGCTTGCCAAATGTTGCTCGATGATTAAAAAAAACTCGTTGTTAAAAGCACCATAAACCATCACCTAGATTATAAATTACTGTTAACGTTTTCTTATAGCTAAAGAGTTTTAACGGCATGTTAAAAATATTTTGCCAACATCCGGCAGCGTCCCGCGGCTGGCTGATCTCAATGTTTCGGTTTAAAAACACGTTACATTCATTCAGTTGAAAACTTTTGAGAACAATTAAACGAAACATCGAACTCAGGGGCCCTTTGTTTACGCAACCACACGGCCGAACTACTTTTCCCAGCAACCGGGGGCCCATTCGTTTGGTTTTGGTGAGGGTCGTTGAAGGCGAGAGTGGGAACGAGAGACTAGTAAGTCCGCCACGAGCGCCTCCCACTTGATTCCTCGCGGGCAATTCCCCCCCCTCAAAAACAACCTCCATTGTCCCTTGCAATGAATAAAATGCAAAAAGGGACAAGAGGGAAGATCAGGCGACGCCATTGACTGCAACTAAATTCTTCTCCACCCCTCCTGTCTAAAACTTTCCGCCTTCCCTGAATCCGACGGTCAGCATTCCTCTCGCGAGTCTCTCCTTGCCAGGTTGAACGGTCTCCCTTCGAACAGTAGGCCGTATGTATTACGCTTTCCCTGGGATTTGGCGGAGGCAGGAGGCTTCCAGGGAATTATTCGGGTTTTGGAACTTCTAGTGACATTTGGGGCGTTCTTTCGGCCTTCTGCGTTTCTTTATAGGGCTTTAAGGGAGAATTCCGTTTGCTGGTACTGATTTTTTTCGGGTTTTATTACGTGCGGAAGAAGACTTCTGGTTTCTAACACGAGTTGGTGAAGATCGGGTGGAAATTCGGTTTTGAACGTTGAATTTCGCGCAGAGTCGTGAAGTTGAAACGTAATTGAGGGTCGACTGCTAATCGGGGAACATTTTCGATTGGTTGGAGGATTACGAAGCTAATTACGTCTCGAAGTATATTTTCAGATTACTGCTGGCAAAATTAATAGAATTTGGCTTTAGGTTGCTGAATTTTGAGGTATTTGAGATTCTGTTTACATTTTGAACCAAATTAGGACAACTTCGCTGAGTTGCTCGGCAACTGGACGAGAATATCACTGCCTGAAAGAGGTTTTTGAAGTTTCGCCTCTGATTATCTCCTTCAAGTGCTTTTGAAGATCGGTAAGTTTGCTGCCTCTGTTGTACATGAAGACTGTATTTTATTTCAGCCTTTTAGTGTTTGATCTTTTAAAACTGGTCCTTTTCACAAGTGAATTTTATGATCTTCGATTTTAATATGACATCTTAACCCACTCTTGCTCAATTCTTTCAGTTGATTCGGATAAATATTTTAATCATATTTTAACTTGAAAAATTAAGAAATCAAGCTTTACGGATAATATTTGTTTTTCGCTTTGACGGAAGCGACCCAGCGAAAACAAAAAGATTCTTTGCCTTATTGATGCTTAGATTGATGGAATAGATGAGACATTAATATCATGCAATTCTGATTAAAGAAAGTGGATTGCATTTTCCTCACTGGCTTTACTTCAATCGCTTCATGTTACATGCAAGATTTTAATATGGTAGCCCACTCTCTTGCTTAATTCTCTGAGTTGACTTGAATAAATACTTTGACCATATTTCAATTTGAAAAAAAATAAGAAATCAAGCGTTATTGATCATGTTTCCAAATTTGATGTTCAGAGTGATGGAACGGATAAGACATTAACGTTATGTTGTTCTAACCTTTAAAAAAAAGAAAAAGAATTGATGTGATGGAGTGGCTTCAACTTGTCTCATCCCTTTGTTCGCATTGATCTGACTGTGAATTGCTTCATGCCGCCTGCTAGATATTTATTACTATGTTTTTCTATGATAGCATGCACCTATGGTGACAATTGCGTTTCTCTTTTGACTAGCAAAGAAATGAGGGGCCTAGAGTCTAATTCATCTAGCGTATTAGCGAGCATGGGTGCGTGTGCGGTGTGAAATCATGCTCATGTGTTTGATGCACACGTAATTTTGTCTAAACATGTCAGTTTGTCAAAAGGATATTGGAACATGAGTATCCAAGAATAGGTAATTTCCGCAATGAACTTTAGAACTAGAAATTCTGAAGAAGAGAGAAAGAGCAAACTGTATAAAATAGAGAAGAAAAAGTACTGAAACTTTCTTTGTCAAATTATCTTTATGAAAAGTGAAAACTTATCTGTATGCCTTTTCCTGCCTAGTCTAACTTTCCAAAGAAAAAAGAACAAAACAGATCCATGCAAATTGTCCACTTTTTTTTGGTAGCTGTAGAATCTGTTCTAATAGCATAAAGTGTAACATGCTTGAGTTCAACTACATTTCTTGGTTCCTTCTAATGCAATTTTTATTCCACTTCCCACCCAATGGAATTGATCAATTTTCTTTTCAGCTGGATCAGACTCGATTGAAATAAATAACAGAAGCTAAGGTACTTCCTGCACCTTTGCTAAACCCCATATTTTAAGTATGTCTTTTTTTTGTTAGATATTTATGAGATACTATATGAATGTTGAGATGCTGCACTGAAAACAGGGAGCGCTAGTGAAAGGAACATGGGATGGGGAAACATCTACAAGAGACGCATGAAAGTCTTTACTGTTGCGTTGATTATATACCTAGACTATAAGGTTTTTTTTTTCCCCCCCTTGAGTAAAGCTTGAAAAATATTCTCTCTTCAACTAGATTATGTTAGGAGACTGGATTTTGTGAGCTGTATCTTGAGACATCGATATAATTTTTACCTCAATGATTTGTAGGCTCTGCAGAAAAGGGAAAGATGGATTAAAAAAGCAAAACGAGCTGCTCTTTGGGAGATTGTTCATGAACGGAATGCCAGACGTCTACTGAATTTGATAATTGAGTTGGAAGGTTTATGGGTAAAACTTGGTCAGCATTTATCTACACGAGCAGATGTGCTTCCCCAGGCCTATATATGTCTGCTAAAACAGTTACAGGATTCAATGCCATCTCGTCCTTTGGAAGAGGTAATCTTAAGCAATTGTGTTCAAATCCAAATTTTCTTGATTTCTTGCAAGATTCGTTGTAAAGAATTCAAGAATGGAAACAAGCCGGCCTATCTTTTGTATCTGCAGGTTCGCCACACCATAGAGACAGAGTTGGGACAATCAATGGATGATCTTTTCTCTGATTTTGATGAGACGCCACTTGCTACAGCATCGGTAAGTTGCTGGGATGAACATTTTTAGCTTGAAATTTTCATTATTAATGTTTGACCTCTAACAAACAGTTGCAACTCTTTCATCAGATTGTTTGGTCGGTGTTACATGTTTGACTATTTGTTACTGAATTTTTTAGATAGCACAAGTTCATCGTGCAATTTTAAGAGATGGGCAAGAAGTAGTTGTAAAGGTTCAACATGAGGGCATCAAGGCAGTCATACTAGAGGTTCTTATGTTCTCAAATTATCAACCTAACTAAGTTTGTTACATAAGCACTGTATAATTGGAAATTCATTTATCTGTAGGATTTGAAAAATGCTAAAGCAATAGTTGACTGGATTGCATGGGCAGACCCACAATATGATTTTAGTCCATTGATAGATGAGTGGTGCAAGGAGGTACCAAAAGAGCTTGACTTCAATCGTGAAGCTGGTGAATATCGTTTATTTTCCTCTTTATTACGAAGTACAAGCATAACTTTTGACCACATAAATGTTAGACAAAAATTGTCATTTCAGATAACTGCTGAATGCTTGAGCATCACTCAAGTTGTTTTATGTTCATGCTGACTTGTTTAACTTGTGAAATAATAGTCAACACAAAAACAGTATCCAAAAATCTTGGTTGCAAGAGCCCGTCTTCTAGCTCTGTTCACCGTGTCAATGTATTAATTCCAGAAGTTATACAGGTAATGTATTGGTTCCTTCATTTACTGCTTTATACCTCCTTATATATGGGACATGCAGGCTTGTGGTTCTGAACTTGTGTCCTATGCTTCTGTTGCAGTCAACTGAAAAGTTACTTATCCTAGAGTTTATGGATGGTGTTCGTTTAAACGACAATGAATCCTTGGAAAAGTTAGGAATTGATAAACAAAGAATTGTTGAAGAAATCACCCGTGCTTATGCACACCAAATATATGTTGATGGGTTTTTCAACGGTGATCCTCATCCTGGTATGTTTTTAGGCTTGGCTTTTGGGTCTGCTGAAACTTGTTCTTTCTTTCCATTTCCAACACTTCACTGTGGATTTGTTATGATGCTGTTTCCTATATATCCTCTCATAATTGCCTTCTACTGAGCTGTATGTGCTTTTCTATGTAGGAAACTTTCTTGTTAGCAGAGAACCCCCACACCATCCCGTCTTGCTCGATTTTGGTCTCACTAAATCAATATCAAGCTCCACAAAACAAGCATTAGCAAAAATGTTTCTTGCATGCGCCGAAGTGAGTGCTGTTATTTGATTCCATGAAAGATGTACGTTTTAAATGGAATGTCTGAGTAGTTTATCATTAATCAAAATTCTTTCTGCAATAAATTGCTACATTTAAAACTTGATGCTTTGCACATTAATGGAAGTAATGGTTTCATATACCATTCAAGAATCAAAACCTAGATGGGGCTCACTGACCTAGTGAATGGCATGAATAGGCAGGACCACAAAATGATGAATGAAAATGCAGCAAAAGTTCACGAAGCTGTAGTTTGAAAAGGCTGATGTTATGTGGGAATGAGCATATTCTTACATAATTTTCTAACTGTTTAACAGGGTGATCACGTGGCACTGCTTTCAGCATTTGCAGAAATCGGTCTTCGGTTGCGTGTGGACATGCCAGACCAAGCTATGGAAATAACAAATATATTTTTCCGCAATTCAACACTAGCGGATGATTATCTTGTGAGCACTTCATATTTTTCCACTTTTTTTTATGTGTTTGTAGATAACCAGCCAATTGCTCATTTTTGTTGCCTTGTTAAGGAAAATTTGAAAGCCTTAGCGAAGGACAGAAATGAGAGAATGAAAGCCATCCAAGAGAAGATGAAACTGGGGAAGAAGAAAAGCACTTTTGTAAACCCTGTAAGTATAGTTATCTGTCTTTAAGTGAACGGCAATTTAGTTCTACTTAATCTGATAGGCAAACATGTGCATGGATCTATATTGAGAAGCATTGCTTCTGATATTGCAGGTTGATGCCTTTCCAGGTGATGCTGTAATTTTTATCAGGGTTCTAAATCTTCTTAGAGGTTAGGATTTAACAGATGTGTTCCTTTGCATCTTTATAATGTATCTTTTTTGTAAGATCTATATACTGCTTTTCAGGTCTTTCAGCCATTCTGAATGTCAGGATAGTGTACTTAGATATCTTGAGGCCTTTTGCTGAGGCTGCTTTATTAGGGTGAGTAGTATTTCTTTCATACTATTTGTGTTATTCTGATTCTGCAGGTTTTCTTTGGCAACCTAGCAAATGTTTCTGTGCTAGTTTGAACTACCTCCTATTCAAAATTTTGTATCTCGCAGAAATCAAATGTTAAATGTAACTCCTGAAAAGTGGGTCTATGAGAAGCCTGTTCTTTCTAGAGTGGAGGCAAAACTGAGGCAGTTACTGCTCGAAATTGGACAGAACAAAATATTAGGCATTCAGGTTAGTAAGTTATGTTTACATGTCAGTAGTGGTTTTCAATTATATTCCTTTGTGATGCTCCAATCTTAGATTAGTAGTCCGTCCTGTTGCAAGGATTTCAGAGTCAATGGGGATTACTGTGATTTGCTGCGTTGGTAATTTCATTTCTTTAATATGCAATTCTTGATAGAGTTCTGCAGTTGTGTGTATCTGGTTATGTTACAACTTACAAGCTGTATGATATCAGCCATAGACATTATTTCTCTTGATGTGGAGAAGCTAAGTAAACCAGTATTTAATAGAGTTTTTCTTTTTTACATAAGTGCCTTAAATGAAAGATATTACTTTTTAAGATTTTAATCCTGAAAGTCTAGTTCTTGTTGCTTGTTCTTTTCTCTAGCATATTCTTTGAGGTGGAGCAACTTCAACCCCCACCTCCCCCCAACTTTTCTCTTTTTCCTGTTTTCTTTTCTCCTTCTGTTCCTTTTTCCCATATTTCTATCATATAGGTCTGTCTACAACCTGACTAGGCCTTATTCAGGGTTTGCTGTTTAGTCCAGTCTAGCACAGGTATGTAGTTTCAAACACGATAACTCATCTTCAAAGGATCAATACTTGCAACATGCTATCTTCCACTTCTATAGTTATCGTGTAAGCATGAAACATTCCCATGGATTTGAATTTGTGAAGAGTTCACTTGAATGGAATGGGTACTAGCCATGTCACACAGTGCTGCCATGCCAGTTGGTTCAGTATACAGTGGTATGCATATGGGCACAACAGCTTCAGAAATGTGGATAAAAGAGTACAGCAAGGGGTGTGTGTGTGTGTATATATATATATATAATTATATATACAGGCATTCTATCTCACATTGTTATGGCCGTATGGGTACAAGTGCAGGTGTGGGTGCAGAACAATTTTAAAATCATGAGTGATGGGGACACTAAATCAACAAGTAAGAAATTATATTCACTAAGATTCTAAACAAATATGAAATACATCAATTGCATACAAAAAAAATCTGTCAATACTGCAACATTCACAATCACTTCCCGATGTAAAAATTTTGCCGACATACGCAAGTAAAAACCAAATAATGGCCTGCAAAAATCGGCAAATTATCATGAAAACAAAGACGTGTCTGGTGCCCTATGTCACATAGGTACGGGTACCGGTATTGGTACGGGTACGGACCATTTTCAAAAAACGTGGGTACGGGGGTACGGTCGTACACACAGACATATATATATATATATATATATATATATATATATATATATATATATATATATATATATATATATATATAAATTTTAAACAATAACAAAATGCTAAGGGTGTTCCTCTAAATACATTTTTCTTGAATTTTTCTGATTTTTACTAGTTTTTTCTGATTTTTTCGGATTTTTTGGATTTTTTCTGAATTTTTTTGATTTTTTATAATTTTTCCCCGTACCCAACCCTGTACCGTACCCGTACCGGTAGGGTACGGGGCCCTCCTACCCGTACCCATGTTACTTAGCTGGTGCCCCACACTAAAACACAGCAAGCCTAGCTTAAAAATTGTTTAAAATCAGACTGATAACTTCATACCAAAAAAATAAAATATGCAATATGCATCGATACCATTAATATTAATCATGAAAAAAATACATTGAAACAGGGTAGATAGAAGGAGAAGGCAACTCAATGTCAGTCTCCCAAGGCAGAAAAGGAACCACCAGGGATGCGATGGTTTGACGGAAAATGGACTACCACAGAAAATGATTGTTGGAGATGCAGGAAAACGATCTGCGACTATGTATGTTGTGTAGATGTCATTTTGCCAGAAGATACCACTGGATGCTGGAATTCCACCACTAGTTGCAATGGGAGCTGAAGAGTCATCGGAGCCCTTGACTACTTCTTCTCCCACATATATACGTGGTGAGTAGAAAAATAGCCCAAATGTTGGATCAAAATGGACTTTGTCTATCTCGACAGAGTCTAAAAATGGTGAAACACTGACCTAGGTGTGTCGACTGCACCCGATTTGGTCAAACTCATGTAGGAGCCATGTGCGAAGCTGTATCCATGTCTGGGGGCCCATTGTCACAAAAAATGGCGTTTTTTTAAAAAAGACGCGAATTAAATGCTGAAAACATCTCCGCCGAATAAAATGGGAATAAGACGTGTTTTTTTCAAAAAACGGTAAAAAATAAAAAAGCGCGTATAAAATGCGTATAAAACGCGTTTTATACGTGTCTTTAACGTTTTTTTTAAAGACGAGTGACGAGTTTAAAAGAAATGGCATAGCATGTAATATTTATAAAAGATTGGTTTGTTTTAAATTTGATCGCCCCTTTTAATGGTAAAAACGTATTTTTACATAGAAAAGGGCTTAGGGTTAACAATTCTTTTCCTCCTCCTCGCAATTCCTTTCCTCCTCGCCTCTCCTCCTTCAACCGAACGTTTTTCTTTGGAATGCATCTGCTCATTCAAAGACAGTGAAGAGGAAAGTCGCCGGACGGACGAGCGGTGACGGTGAGGGCGGTCGACGGAGGCTGACGGGAATCGCCGGCGGGCAGAAGATTTTTCCAGCTTCCCCCTTAGATGAGCTCTTTTTTTCTGCAGTTTGTTTTATATTTTTATGTTTCGGCCTCAGTTTCCCCCTTTTCTTGTTGCATTTGATCATTGACTAGTTTCCCCCTTTTCTTGTTGCATTTGATCATTGATTAGTGAAAATCCCCCTTCCTACTAAATATATTTTGCACGAGTGGGTTCAAGTCTTAGCTCGAGGGAACTGCTTGCAATTGTTAGTTTTCAGTATCTAATTTTAATTTGTTGCTTATCTAGTCATTTTTCAATGTTTTTTTATTTCTCATTTACTTTATTTTTATATAATTATCAGGATTTTTTATTTATTTTTTAAAAATTTACCGTCTTTTTCCCGTTTTATTCCCGAGATATATAACTTTGCTGTATTATACCCGTTTTTTTCCTCACCGTATAATACCCGTATAAGTTTTTTGTGACAATGGTCCATCTGTGTAGAAACACGCAGCGGAAGAAGAGAAAGAAGACCAAACACAAGATTTACGTGGAAAACCTCGGAACGAGGTGAAAAACCATGGGAAAGCTCTAACCTAGGGGCAAAACCGCAGCCCTAGGAGAGAGAAAACTAATTTCATTTAATCAACAATTACAATAAGTGATAGAATAAAAGAGGGAGGAAGGGAGACCTGCCTAGGGAACCGAGCCTGTCCTCGGTTCCCGCTCCCATGGGTACCGGGTCCATATCCGGACCCGGTTCCCTATTACACGGTATTCTAACACTCCCCCTCAAGCTTGGCATACATGTCAAACATGCCAAGCTTGCTAACATTTTTTTCAAATTGAGATGTACATAAGACTTTAGTTAGAACATCTGCAATTTGATCTTCAGACTTCATATAAACGATCAACTCCTTTGAATCTATGCGCCCCCGTATGAAGTGGCGATCTATCTCCACATGTTTGGTTCTGTCATGCAGGACGGGATTATTTGCCAGGTTAATCGCAGACTTATTGTCACAATACATTTTCATCTTCTCTTCAATTTCAATTCCAATATCTGCTAGAAGAATCTTTAGCCATAACATCTCTGTAACCCCCATAGCAACAACCCTTCATTCAGCCTCAGCACTGGATCTAGAACAGGTCTCCTGCCTTTTACTCCTCCATACCACCAGGTTTCCCCCTAGAAAGATGCAGTACCCTGTGGTAGACCTTCTGGTATCCGTGCAACCAGCCCAATCGGCGTCAGAGTATCCTTCAATATTAAGTTTGTCCTGCCGTGTATACAGTAACCCTTTACCTTCTTTAGGTATCCCAACACTCTTTCTGCACTCTTCCAGTGACAATCAGTAGGAGCATGCATAAACTGACTCAACACATTTACAACATAAGTAATATCAGGGCGAGTAAGAGTAAAGATAAATAAGCTTACCAACTAGCCTCTAATATCGTCCTTTTCCTTCCTCATCTAGGATGTTACTAGTTTTGAAACTTATCTTTGTACCTGACTCCATTGGAGTTAGAAAGGGCCTGCATCCCAGTTTACCTGTCTCTTTCAGGAGGTCCAGAGTGTACTTCCTTTGGCTCATAACAAGCCCTGTCTCTGATCGTGCAATCTCTATTCTCAGAAAGTACCTTAATTTTCCCAGATCTTTAAGGTCAAATTCAGCAGCTAACCTCTCATTCATCTTCCTTTTCTCTTCTTCATCATCACCTGTGACGATCATATCATCAACATACACAAGAAGGATGCTCACCAGGCCACTTCTCTGCTTAATGAACAAGGTATGATCACCATTTCCTTGTTTGTACCCATTTGTCTTCATTACCACCCTCAGTCTTTCAAACCATGCTCTAGGGGACTGCTTCAAGCCGTACAGGGCCTTCTTGAGATGACAGCATTTTCCACTTTGAGCATATCCGGGAGGCATGCTCATATAGACCTCCTCCTCTAGATGGCCGTTCAAGAAGGCGTTCTTGACATCAAGCTGGTCCATGCCCCACTTCTTTTGCACTGCAAGTGCCAAAATGACCCTCATAGTCTTCAGTTTTGCAACAGGAGCAAAGGTTTCAAGATAGTCAATTCCGTATTTTTGGCTGAACCCCTTTGCAACCAGACGAGCTTTATACCGTTCCACAGTGCCATCAGGTTTATACTTCACAGTTCACACTAAACACCCACTTGGAACCAACTAAGTGAGTCTCCTTGGGAATATCGACCACTTCCCAAGTGTTGTTCTTTGCCAAGGCATCCATCTCCTCTGTCATAGCCTGTAGCCATTTAGGATCCACTCTAGCATCTTCCACACACCTGGGAATCACAGACATAGACAGAGTGGTAATAAAGCATTTGTATTATTTACTGAGTTTTGAATATGAGACAAATCTCTAAATAGGGTGAGAAGTACATGAGCTGGTCCCCTTGCGCAGGGCTATGGGAAGCTCTTCATTCATTGGACTTGGTTCATTCGGGGAACTCACAGGATTGAGATTGGCTACATCAACAGTCTCAACCACATCTTTCTCCTTTCTAGTGTAAACCTGCCCAAACAAATGATCATGGGATGTGGGCTGATCATCCACAGGACCCCTTCCACATGACTGTCTTTATCATCTTTGACTGTATCTTCCACACTGTCCCCTATACACTCCCCCTGAAGAGGATTCACAGGAAAATACGCCTCATGTTCATGAAAGGTAACATCCCGGGAGACATAGATTTGGGAGGTAGTAGGATCAATACATTTATATCCCTTTTGAGTGGAGGAATACCCCAAGAAGACAACTTTGACAGACCGAGGGTCAAGTTTCTTGATGGTGGGACTATGGTTATGAACAAAGCAAACACACCCGAACACCCGAGGAGTAAGAGGCCAGGGGTTATGAGTGGGACAGAGCACTGAGTAAGGAGTACGGCCATTCAACACACGAGTGGGCACTAGTGATGAGAGCATCGCCCCAGTAGCGCTTAGGAACCTGCCTATGGAACATAATAGCTCGGGTGACATCTAATAAATGACGATTTTTACGTTCGGCCACGCCATTTTGAGGAGGAGTATAACTACAGGACGTCTCATGAACGATACCCTTGCCCCGTAGGAAGTCATCCAAGGATTGGGAGACATACTCCCTAGCATTATCAGTACAAAAAGTATGAACAGAGGTCTGAAATTGATTTTCGACAAAGGCAACAAAGTTTTTGACAACGACATGAACCTCATTGCGTTCTTTCAACAAGTACACGAACGTACAACGGGAGTAGTCATCAATCAGAGTCATAAAGTAGTGGAAACCATGACAAGTGGGTACTCTCGAAGGACCCCAAACATCAGAGTGAACCAAAGCAAAAGGACGAGTGGTTTTATTGATAGAAATAGGGTACGATGCCCTAAGATGCTTAGCAAACTGACACACTTCACATGTGAAGGAGTCCATGGAAACAGAAGTAAACAACCTAGGAAACAACTTCTTAATCAACTGGAATGGGAGATGTCCAAGGCGCTCGTGCCATCTCATAATGTTAGACCTGTCCTCCACGCCCGTCAACTGTCTGCTAGTGGCTGAGATGAGAGCAGAGGCAACCTGTACAGGCAGTTTGTAGAGGCCATCAATAACCGAACCAATCCCAATCTTCTTTCCCGTCACCAAGTCCTGCAGGGTACAATGATCAACAGAGAAAATTAGATTACAATTGAGTTCTTTGGTGATACTACTGACAGATAATAGATTCACAGGAATATTGGGAACATGAAGAGCATTATGCAGAAAATATTTATTCAATAAGGACAAACTCTCTTTTCCAGCCATAGAGATCGAGGACCCATCAGCCATAGAAACGCGTTGCTGCCCTGAAGACAATTTGTACTCTTGGAACATCTTAGGGTTCCCTGTCATATGATGAGTAGCTCCACTGTCAACTACCCAATCACCAAGCAAGGGATTACCTTGATCACTTGTGGCAACAAGAGCTTGGGCTAACTGAGCTCCCTCGGATGTGGAGGCTTCCTCCTTAGTAGTAGATAACCGGCTGATGTATGCTTGTAATTCCTTGATTTGGTCAGAGGAAAACTTCGTTTTTTCAACACTTGAAGAGCTAGTATCAGGCACAGGAGGACCCCGCCTACCAGAGGGAGGACGACCACGGGTGAGCCTCTTCTCAAGATGAAGATCCCAACAATAATCAACTGAGTGTCCCAACTTGTTACAGTGACTGCAACGCCGAATAGGACGCTGCCCAGTCCCTGGAGCACGGCTAACAAAAGCAGAGGGTGAACTACCATGACTAGAGTCAATATGCATCACTTGACGGCGTTGTTCCTCAGATTCCACCCGGGCATACACCTCCTCAATTCCAGGGGTCTCGTCACAGTTGAGAATTTGACTCCTAATGGATTCAAACTCATCACGCAGACCTCCCAAAAAAATAAAAGTGCGGTCCATCCATTCTTTCTGCCAGTATAGTTCATGATCAGAACCACACTTCCAGTCATCATTCACATGATAATCCAGTTCCTCCCATTTAGTCTTTAGGGCCGCATAGAAGGATGCCACAGACAAGTCACCCTGTTTAAGAGAATAGATGCTGCGTTTAATCTGGTATGTACGCAGGACTCTCCTTTTAAAGCCATACATCCTTGCAAGCACAGTCCACATGTCATATGAGGTCAACTTTCGCAAAATAAGGGGCTGAATATCAGCAGAAACAAAACTAATAATCCAAATCTTAACTTGACTATCTTCCAACGCCCAAGTCGCCCATCCAGGATCAGTTTTACTAGGCGCAGGTTTCTCCCCAGTGATATAGGGCAGACGACCGCGACTAGTGATCCCAATTTCAAGCGCAGCAGACCAAGAGAGATAATTGTCTTTGTTCAGCCGAATAGAGGTGACTTGAACAGACAAGTTCTTGCTCTTGGTATGGCTGCCCGTGTCAAAGGTAACATCGGTCTTGGAGGTCATCTCTTCATCCATAATGACCACAAAGGAAAAATCCAACAGTCAGAGAATACCAGAAAACACGCAGAAGATGGACCCGACAAGCAGGCACAGGGCGGGGGAGAGGCTGGCGGACGGTGGCGGCGGCGCACCCAGGGGACGTCGGGCGGTGTCAGACCGCGTCGGCAGCGGGACTTAGGGCGACGTCGGGTAACTCCAGCAAGGTCAGACTTAGGGTAAAAGAAAACCCTAAATCACACGAATGAAGAAGCCAAACATCACGATTTTGACTCTGATACCATGTAGAAACACGCAGCGGAAGAAGAGAAAGAAGACCAAACACAGGATTTACGTAGAAAACCTCGGAACGAGGTGAAAAACCATGGGGAAGCTCTAACCTAGGGGCAAAACCGCAACCCTAGGAGAGAGAAAACTAATTTCACTTAATCAACAATTACAATAAGTGATAGAATAAAAGAGGGAGGAAGGGAGACCCGCCTAGGGAACCGAGCCTGTCCTCGGTTCCCGCGCCCATGGGTACCGGGTCCATATCCGGACCCGGTTCCCTATCACACGGTATTCTAACAGTCTGGGCATACGAACACAAGTATGGCGCCTCTCTACGGGTGTCCATGTATCATAGCACATACGTATTCATTCAAATCCTGCAAAAAATTCAAAATTAAAGAAAAATTGTGTTTGCATCTCAAATTATGTCATTTCATAGTTCATGTGCAGCTTAAACTTGGTACTATTCTTTTGGTTATCTCAATGGTAGCACATTATACATGGACATTATGTCGGATGTAAAGAATGTGTTTTTATATGGTGATATGTTAGAGATAGGGGTAGTGTGGTAAAGTATGCAAGGTACGGAAAGTTTTACCTAGCTTAAAACAAAGCCATCCTGCATGGTTTCAAAACTAATTAAATTTTTATCTTCTTTTGGTTTTTGTACATTAGTATCATATTATTCTTTATTTATTAAGGAGGCGTGTAGTGGACCGATTGTTAGAGTTGTGTATATGGATGACAATAATATTAAGTTATTAACAAGAAACAACATGCAGGATATTTCTAAGAGAAAGGCACATCTTCGGAAAAATTTGTCACCAAAGACTTCGGGCCACTCAGGTACCTCTTGGGTATTAAAGTAGCCAAAAGTAAGGAATGTATAGTTTTGTCCCAATGCAGGTATGTACTAGATCTTGTTAGAGAAAGGAATTTTGGGTGTTAAGCCTACTAACATCTCCGTGGATCCTAAGAAACACTTGTTTGATAGACAGCATGAGCCAGTTGATTGCTATTGCTCTTTGTTGATAAGATACTTTATGTTACTATTACGAGAGTCGAGACCTAACATATCTCTTACTATCATTAAGGTTATCAGTGTATGAATAAACCAACCAAAATGCACCAGGATGCAAGTATGTTGATTTTCAGATATATAAAGCATTGTCATGTAAAACGTGTATTATTTGAAAAAAATGCATATAATACTCGAGAAATAAGTCAGCAGTATAAAATGGCAATTAGGCGCGTTTTTTAAAAGAAAACCAGAAAATAAAAACGTGAAAAAAACACGTATTATAAGCATTTTTCTCGTATTTTTTTTATTTTTTTATAATTTTCAGGATTTCTTAAATTTTTTATAATTTTTTAAAAAATTGTCAAGATTTTCCCAAGATATAACTTCGCCATATTATACCCGAGAAATTCCTCGCCTTATAATACTTTACACGACATATGTGACAATGATATAACAGCTCGTAGGAAAGCAGATGTATGTTACTCCCGGCAGATAGTAACAGCTCGTAGGAAAGCGGGCCTACTCGCCTGATAATGCGGAATGGGCCAACGTATCTAGGAGCGAGTTTGTTGTATCCTCTTGGCCGTCGATACCCGGCTGCATGTGTAGGCCTGCGCAAGTACACCCACTCACCTACACTGAACTACTAATCCTTGTGTTTGCGATTGTACTGGATGACCATACGATTGCGTGTGGCAGCAACATGTGCCTTGAGATCTCTAAGAATGGCATCCCGGCAATGGAGCTGTTTATCCACTGATTCTTCCTTCGCCGTGTTCGGTTGGTAGTGTCGGATAGTGGGTGAAGCTCGACCATAAACTGCTCCAAACGGGGTGGAAGAGTGCCAACTAGTGTTGTATGAAAATTCAGCCCACGATAAGTAGTCCACCCAAAGTCAAGGTCGTTGCCCTGCAAAACAGCATAGATACGTCTCAAGGCAGCATTGACAACCTCGGTTTGGCTATCTGTTTGCAGATGGTATGTTGTGCTTAATTGCAGCTTTGTGCCCTGCAACTGAAAATGTTCCTTCCAGAAGGCACTAATAAAGATAGGGTCTCTATCGCTGGTTATTGATCTGGGCATGCCATGAAGTTTTCCGATATGGTCTTGAAAGGTACGGGTCACCGTTTTTGCCGTGTAAGGGTGCGACAAGAGCACAAAGTGAGCATATTTGGATAGACGGTCAACCATTACCAGAATGATGGATTTCCCTCGGGACAACGAAAGTCCTTCTATGAAATCCATAGAGTTCCGGAGTTCGAAGAGGTTGAAGGAGGCCTGCTGGTTTCATCGTTTCATATTTGTTCCTTTGACAAATGTCGCAGTTCTGCACAAATTCTCTTATGACCCTTTTCATTCCAGGCCAGTAAAAGATGGGGCACAGCTGACGGTACGTTCCCTCCACTCCTTCATGACCCGCCGAATACTCATTGTGGTAATGTTGTATCAATAATGCAGGTATGGCGGTTTCCATTCATACCCATATACCTTAAGAGGGTTGGCTTCCAACTTTTCTCTTATTTTCTTTACCGATGCTGCCTCACCCTGTGCTTACCAAATCTGATCCTACAAGTGAACTTGAACTTGTGAAATGGAAAGCAGGCTACTGACCTGTGGTTCGACGGCTCTAGACAGCCCATCCGCCGCTGCATTCTCCTTATCCTTGCGATAACAAACCTTGAAATCAAAGCTCATTAACTTAAGTTTCCATTTCTGAAGCGTTGGAGATACCGATGGCTGTTGAAGACAGTGTTTAAGGCTGCAATGATCAGTTAGTACTACAAATTGTTGCCCCATAAGATAATGTTTCTATTTTAGCATTGCGAGGACTATGGCTATCAATTCTAGTCTATGTCACACAGACTCGCCTAAATAGGTCAAGTACCCGTGTCGACTCGCCGACATGGCGATTCCGACACGGGACTCGGCTGGACACCTCTTGGATCAGTTTTGGGTCACATCCGATCCGAAGTCCCAATTCAGACCCGACGTCTTAACTTGACGCCGAAAACCCTCGTCCCTCGCCCTCGACTTCTCTCCACTTCGTTTCACCGGCGTGCTGCAGCAGAGGACTTGGGTGACGATGGCAGGCGACGACAACGGCATCCGGCGATCCACGGCGACGTCCGGTGGTGTCCGGCGGCGGCGACAGAGAGGTAAGTGGTTTTATTTTGATTTTTTCCTATAGTAGAACTTAGGTTTGTCGATTTGGAGTTTATTATGGTTTTGGATTTGTCGATTTGGGGGTTTTTTCCGTCGTTCTTCATCCTAATCTCTTCTTCTATGCCCTATGGACATTTTTTGATTTGGGGGTTTCTGCCGATTTGGCGGTTTTTGCCGATTTGGGGGTTTTTGTCGATTTGGGGGTTTCTTGTTGGTTGTGCTACTGTTTTTGCTGTTTTTGCCGATTTGAGTGTGCTTGTTGTATACTTGTATTGACAGTATTGTTTTATTCCTTTACATTTACGTTCAGTCGTTCATTATATGTTTTTTGCATCTTTTTTTTTTTATTTTTAACGTAGCAGAGGGAAGAAAGGGAAAGAAGTCTCTATATTTACTCCTACAAGTTCAAGTCATGCATCTGGTTCAGCTGCATCTAGTTCACTTTCACAAGAAGAAGAAGAAGAAAAACCACCATTGTGGTCATACGTGAAAGTGAAAGGGAAACTTCCTGGCGGTGGTGGAAATGTTAATTTTATTTGTTCTTTATGTGGGAAAGAGTTCATTGGATCATATACAAGAGTGAAAGCGCATCTGTTAAAAATCAGTAGACAAGGAATTCAAGGATGTAAGAAAGTCAGTAAGGAGAGTTTGAATCTGTTGAAGAAAGAACAAGAAGCCTTTGAAAAAAAGAAAGGCACGACATCATCCGGTTATATTGACATTGCTTCAATTATAAATGATGATGTTAAGGATAGTATGAAGAAAAGAAAAGTTGAAGTGAATCAAAAATCAATTGAGGAGTCATTCAGTTTACATAGATGGCGAGAATTAGATCTAAAAGTGGCACAGTTTTTTTATGCTAACTGCATACCATTTAATGTAGCTAGAAGTCCATATTGGAGAGATTTAGTTACATGTATTGCAAATAGTAACTTGTCTGGGTATGTTCCTCCTAGTTTTGAACGGCTTCGCACTGTACTACTAGAACAACAAAAGACTCGAGTGAACAAACTATTAGAATATCAACTCACAACTTGGGAGCAACATGGAGTTTCTATTGTTTCTGATGGCTGGACAGATTTGCAAAGGCGCCCTCTTATTAATTTCATTGCAACTTCTGGAAATGGACCAATTTTCTTAAAAGCAGTAGATGCATCTGGTGAATACAAAAGTGCTGAATATTTGAAGGGATTGTT
The DNA here is from genome assembly GCA_011799765.1 of Nymphaea thermarum. Lineage (NCBI taxonomy): Eukaryota > Viridiplantae > Streptophyta > Magnoliopsida > Nymphaeales > Nymphaeaceae > Nymphaea > Nymphaea thermarum. The sequence goes on along the minus strand of JAANDH010000199.1, from coordinate 325 downwards.
TATAGAAGTAATTGAAGAAGTGGGGAAAGAAAATGTTGTTCAAATAATTACAGACAATGCACCTGTATGCAGAGCAGCTGGAATTGCGGTAGAACAAGATTACCCTCATATCTTTTGGACTCCTTATGCAGTCCATAGCTTAAATTTGGCTTTAAAGAGTATATGCAATCCACCAAGTGAAGAGCAAGATCCTCATGCTTATGAATTATGTTCATGGATTCAAGACTTGGAAAAAGATGTTAGGCACATCAGAAATTTCATAGTAAATCATCAACATGCACTTCACATTTATAACAAGCATTCTGATCTGAAATTGCTAAGAGTT